>JARQOC010000006.1:157458380-157472693 GCA_033576535.1 Allobates femoralis
CCAGAAAGTGGCGCGTTCATTGAAGCGCCATATTCTGGCGCTTAACCCAACTCTTCCAGGGCCCTGGTTCAGTGGCTCACTGGGTAATAAAGGGGTTAGGGCCAGCTTTATATTATCAGCTGGCCCTAAGCCTGAAATTCATGGCATTAACACCAATAGTAGTCATTGAATTTCTAGTAAATTATGTAAAAAAAAACACAACACAGAGAAATTTTTTTTATTAGAAATAAAACAAAAAAAGACATTTAGTGACTCCATCTTTATTAAAAAAAATCCTCTTCCGTAGTCCATAAATGCAATCTCAGCACTGCTACATGTCTATGCAGAGTGATTGCAGGCTGAGAAATGACAACAGTCAGGGTTCACTTCAGGTCACAGCTCAGGCTCTGACCGCGGGTGAACCCTGCAGTCAGAGCCATAATGCTGCTGCCAGCCGGCGGAGATTACTGACGGCTGGCAGAGCAGTGAATAAACTGGAAGTCATTAAGGCTGGCTTCACACTTGCAGATGCATCTGCAGCGTTTTGCAGATGCATCTGCAAGTATCAGCATGCAGACCACGGCCGTGGTGTGAATGCTCTCATTGATTCCTATATGTGAGCCGTAAGCAGGCGTATGCCTGCTTACAGATCACACTCTCTCCGCCCGCACTATGGACGCGAGATGTTGCGTCCAAGGTGCGGGGCGGGAGTGTGTGATCTGTAAGCAGGCATACGCCTGCTTACGGCTCACATATAGGAATCAATGAGAGCATTCAGACCGCGGTGCGCCCTATTATAAACATAGGGACCGCGGTCTGCATGCTGATACTTGCAGATGCATCTGCAAAACGCTGCAGATGCATCTGCAAGTGTGAAGGCAGCCTAACTTCCGGTATATTCACTGCTCTGCCAACACTCAACAATCTCCGGTGGCTGGCAGCAGAGTTCGGCTTAGACAGCAGGGTTCACCTGATTTATAGATTTCAATAAAGTTGCGGCCCTCAGATCCTTCTTGTGCAAAGTTTCCCTTTTTATTGCAGCATGAACACAACGCGACTTTCGGGTAGTATTACCCTTCTTCTTCGGAAGGAAGTACCAATGCGGTTTATTAGGACACTCAGGAACAACCTCTCGGTCTCATTAGGTGAAAGCAGCCACCACTACTTGCTGATGTAAAAAACTACGTAATTTGGAGTTGTAGTCATTGGTGGGGTCAAACATTAAGGCCTAGTTCACATCTAATGCAGGTTTGCGTTGTGCTTCATTTGCATTTCTATGCGTTTTTACCGTTAAAAACGCCTCCAAAACGCATGCATTTTTTGCCCCCATTGATTTCAATGGAAACACATGCAAAAAGCATGCAAAAACACTTTAAAAAACGCATGTGCATTTTCAAAACACAAAAACGGCTAATGAGTCTAGGGCTGTGTTTGCAAAAAGGCATGCGTTTTTGCGTTTGGAAAATGCACATGCATTTTTGCATGCGTTTTTTAATGCGTTTTGTATGTGTTTCCAATTTATATCAATGGGGGCAAAAACGCATAGATGGATTTAATGCGTTGTTAGCGGTAAAAATGCATAGAAACGCAAATGAAGACCAGGCTTAGATGTGATAAGGGTCTAATTGTTTGCAGATCTAAGTATCTTTCGGTTGCCTGGAGGTCTCAGAGATGTAATATTCCCTGGTTAAAAGCACGGTACTCCCTGCACTGCACTGCACTGCCTATATCATGACACCGGCTATCCCTGTGTTATTTTTGGTATAAAAGGACCTGAAATGACCTGGTGAGTGCCCTGTGTTCTTTCTTTGCGCATCTAGATGTTTAAATTAATTTAGTTAAAAAACACAGAGCCAGAAAAAACTAAGTCTTAAGCCCTGTCACACATAGCGAGATCGCTAGCGAGATCGCTGGTACATCACAGGTTTTGTGATGTAACAGCGATCTCCCCAGCGATGTCGCTATGTGTGACATGTAGCAGCGATCAGACCCCTGCTGTGAGGTCGCTGATCGCTGCACATGGTTCGGGACCATTTTTCGGTCCGTGGTCTCCCACTGGACAGCACGCATCTCTGCGTGTGACAGAGACAGACCAATGACCAGCGACCTCACAGGCTGGTAACCATGGAAAACAGCGGGTAACTAATTAGCGCGCGTTGCCTAGATACTCAGTGTTTATCATGGTTACTAGCGCTAATCAGGAGAACGCTGGTAACCATGAGAAACACCGGGTATCTAGGCAGCGCGCGCTGCCTAGATATCCGCTGTTTATCATAGTTACCAGCATACTCCTGCTTCCAGCGATGTGGAGTTGGCTCCCTGGTCACTGAGGAGATCTGGCTGTTTTACAGATCCCCAGCGACGAGGTAGCGATGCTCCAGCGATCTCGGCAGGTCGTTTTTGCTGTCGGGATCGCTGGAGCATCGCTCAGTGTGACGGGGCCCTTAGAGCATATAGTTAGTTTCCAATTATTTCTGACACCTGACTTTAACATGTCAGGAGTTCCATGTGTGGCGTGAAGTGAAAAGTAAAAAAAAAGATTGGCTGGGGTCACATTGCAAACATGAATTGCATTCACCGCATCCGGATCCGGATGCGGTGAACGCAATGCCGGTCACACACATTTTTTGACCAAATTGTGTGCCGCTGTGCAGTAACCGGATGGCTCAGGATGTGTAATCCTGAGCCATCCGGTAACTGCATAGGTTGCTGATCCCGGCTATTGCCGGGATCAGCAAACTGTCCTATGAGTATTAAATAGTTAAAATAACTAACCAAAGTAATGTTTCAGGTCTATAGGGGGGTCTCAGACCCCCCTATAGACCGGCCGCCCACTCCGGTGGGCTGCTACTACAATATCCCCGATGGCACGGGCTCCTTGGAGCTCCGTGCAAGTTCCCACAACTCCCGCCCCCCGTATCTGTACAGAGGGGTGCCTGCACCCCTCTGTTAGAATTATCCCTAAATGTGGCATACACAGATTAGTTATAGTAATAAAGGTCGATAGTTACGTCATTCTTCATAGTTTTTCAGCATCCATCTATGGGCGGGGCTTTGTTCTTCTGCCGCCGCCCATGGAATGATGATGGCCGCCTCCTCTGGCCTTCTCCCTGTCTTTTCAGGGCGGCCGCGTCATGAAAGGGGCGGGGCTACGGTCGCGTCATGATTTTTAACACAGGCAGCAGTGTCGGATACGGCCACCGGATGGCTTGTGAAGCCATCCGGTGTTTTGCATTGGCTCCTATGAGGAGCGTTTCCTGGTCCGGTTTTGAGCTTTTTGAAAGCTCAAAACCGGATCAGGATTTTGTAAAAAAAACGGGAATGTGACCCTACCCATAGCTGAAGTCTTGCCAGTTATCTCAATGGTGAGATAGTGTACCTATCATTGCCACATCAAAACTGAATCCCAGCATGCTGATCCAGCGTCTGTCCCTAAGGCCATGTGCACCCACTGAGTATTTGGTGAGTTTTTTTATCTCAGGATTTGTAGCCAAAATCAGGAGAGGAACAATCAGAGGTAAAGTATAATAGAAAGACATCACCATTTCTGTATTTATCACCCTCTCCTGGTTTTGACTACAAATGCTGAGGTAAAAAAACTCACCAAATACTCAATGTGTGCATGTGGCCTCAAAGGGTTAAAGGTACCATTACATGCTACAATGTTGTAACGATTTCACCAACGATCTCACGGGAGCGCGGTCATTAGGATATCTTTTTGAGATCGTTGGTGAGATGTCACACGTCTAGATATCATGAACAACGCACCAACGATCCAGCGATCCAGAGATCGCTGGAACGACACAGCCAACAATCTTGGCGGTTGTTATCACGCTGTCACACGGAAACTTCGTGAACGACTCCAACCTCAATGTGGGCGTAGTTTGTGACACAGGCTAGGAGATAGGCATGCCAGATTGTGTTTTCCTGCGCCCCTACAACTCCGAATGGTGGCCACAACTGCATTACCATTGGGCAGCCTTGTCTGGCAAGATGGCCACTTTATTAGCGCTCTTGCCCTTTCAACCATCTAGCTATTCAAGGATGTTTTCATTTGGTGACGCCTGAGCAAGCCACTGATATGTCCCCAAATTGTCACACATGAACGCTCGTGTGTACACTGTTGCCAATGCAATGTATGGCTATGTGTACGTGTTGTTTTCGAGATGGCAAGCTACACACAACACTATGTACATACGTGTCTGCATATTAGGATGGATGTAGTAACTATGGCCTGTTTCACATCTATGCGCTCACTGCGCTAGGCTGTTCTGGCTGCCCTGCGCCAGCGCAAAAAAAAGTGCAGGGGCATTTAGGGACAAGTGCAGCCTTGCGCAAGGACGCATAGATGCTCTGCATTAGCGCTCAGCTGCACTCAGTACCCCCATTATAGCCTATGGCCAAATTGGGCGTTTCCGGGAGAGTCTGACCAGGCGCTCAGCCACTTTCACTTGCGCTTCTCACTAGGCAGAGTGCGCGCTCAGCCATAGGCTATAATGGGGGCACCGAGCGCAGCTGAGCGCTAATGTAGGGCATCTATGCGTCCCTGCGCTAGGCTGCACTAGCCCCTAAATGCCCCTGCGCTTTCTTTTGCGCTGGTGCAGGGCAGCCAGAGCAGCCTAGCGCAGTGAGCGCCTAGATGTGAAACAGGCCTATGTGTCTGTGCATAGATGTATGTATGCGTATATGTATATGTACATGTAACTGTATATGGTTGGCTATGTGTACAAATGTGTGTATTAAAATCATATATGTTGACATACTTTAGGTACCAATGTGGCAGTCATACATAACCAATGAGGTTCTGAAGGTTTCCATATGTGTATATTTATTTAGATATGGTGCACATGTTGCCTCCTACATTTTTTTTTTTAAATAAGGATTTAACATAAGCACATACATATATATATATAGGACTGCTCAAATCTATCGTTACACCAATTGTTTATTTGCGTGCACACGCGGGTAGCTAAAAGGATGGCGACTTCAATGAGTGTCCTTGTTTAAATGTGTTTAGTGATAGTGTAAAGAATAATCAAGTCAATGAGTCTACTGATCAAAGCACAGATCAGCAAATATGACACCTTTCCCATAACCAACGCCATCCAATCGGAACGCACTACTGACAACCAATCGGCGCACATGGGGTGCGGAAAACACAACGCCAAGGCCCGTCTATGGGATTGGTTTCATGATCCCAGAAATTGCAAATGTGATCGTTATCGCGGTGTCACACACAACGATGCAACGATGCAACGATGCAGCAGGTTGGCTGATCGAAGATTATTTGATTTCAGAACATGTTCTCAAATCTGCGATCAGCAATCAAATGATCTATAATACTCGTATCTCGGTGCAACAGGGCATGACGTACTAACGATGTCGTTTGAACGACTCCAAACCTGTGACGTTTCAGCAATATTGTTCACAATATTGTATCGTGTAACGGTACCTTAAGTGAAGCTGAGCTATGTCCATTGCTTTTAACTCCTTAAATGCCGGCGTCAATCTCTGATTTAAACTGCATACCCGACACCATATATATATGAAAATACACAATGAAGACCCATGCACTTCTATTAACTGGTATTTCTTTATTAGGCAATTAAAATGTACCACTTGTTTTATTCTGTAGTTTTAAATATGTATCAGACTCATAGACTGCCACAGTTAAGGCCACTTTACACGTCCCAACATCGGTCCGATGTTGGATACAACGGCGAGGGAGCGCGCTTTTTCTGGGCAGAATTCCAAGATCGCATAGGAGATGTTACACAGCGCGATATCGGCAGGCAACGCCACTGCGATGTGTACTCCCCCTTATACAGCCGACCCAGGAACGACCATTTAACATGGGAGAGAATAGGGGAAGTTGTACTCCACATCGTTGTTGGGCTTTCACACAGCATGATCCGGCCACAACGTCCAATATCGGGCAGTTGGAGAGCCTGCTTATTTGATCCCCGATATCGTTTTGGCATCGTTCGTGCATCGGATTGGACATTTACATCATACAACGCACGAACGATATCGGGGCCAACGCACGAACCACGTGACTTTTTATCGGAGTTGGACGCCGATATCGGGACGTGTAAAGTGGCCATTAGAAGCTTTGAGGAATGGAGAAATTCACATTGAGGAGTGGGGACAGCTGTAATTAAGAAGTAAAGGCATTTTTTTCTCTTAGCAATGACTATTGCTTTCCTTATTGTGCTATCCTCTCAAAGGACAAAATGCTATTAAAAAAATATAAAAACCAGAATTACAATTTTTTAATCACTGTAACACAATAAAAAACAAAGATAAACAAAATGTTTCATCTATCCAAAGATTGTATCAATAAAAGCCATACCACTCAAAATATCATTCCCTTAAGGCCGCTTTACATGTCGCAATATCGTTCCGATATTGCGTACGATTTCACAGGAGCACGCACTTTTTTGGCACTTATCCCAGATCGCATAGTAGATGTAACACAACGAGATATCGCTTGGCGACGCAACTACGATTTGTACGTCCTCCTTAGCGCAGTGTACGAGCAACCCAGGGAACGATCATTTAACATTGGAGTGAATAGGGGAAGTTGCGCTCCAAATCGTAGTTGCGCTGTCACACAGCACGATCAAGGCAGATCACATAGCCAATATTGCACGGTTGAAGAGCATGCACAATCCAAAAACGATATCGTAGTTGCGTTATTTTCGAGTCGCATTGCCCATTTACATGACACAACGCAACTACGATAACAACTGCAACGCCCGTACCACGTTACTTTTTATCGTAGTTGCGTTGCGATATCGCGACATGTAATGCTGCCTTTAGAGCTGAGGTAAATATAGAAACATTACATGTTTTGGAAAATGGTGAGTCAAATTTTTTTTTCATGAATTTATAAATTGTTTTACACCATATAAATTAAGTTATACAAGATTGGCATTGTTGTAATTGTACTAATCTGGAGAATTATAAACAGGTTATTTTTCCAGCACATTGATGTAAAAACAAAACATAAGAAACAGTTAAAAAATTTGTGTTTTTTTGTGCAAATTCTATGCTCTAGTTTTATTTTTTCTCATTTTTCCAGTAAATTGAAAAATGAATGGTATCATTGGAACTAGCAATAGGAAACTGTTCTTGTAGCACTACACTGTGTTCCAAATTATTATGCAAAAAGAGTTTAGGAGTGATAAGGTTAGAATTTTTTTGTTTGTCATTTAAACTCATTGATGGTCATGTGTGTCAGGGCTCTTTATATCACTGAAAGCAATTGCAGATACCTGTGCAAATTAGTTTGGCAGGTGTGTCCAAATATAGGCAAGATACTTAAGAAGGCTGTTCCACATTATTAAGCAGCCTACATTTTTTGTCAAAATGGGAAAGAAAAAGGATGTGTCTGCTGCTGAGAAGCAACAAATTGTGGAGTATTTAGGTCAAGGCATGACTACAATCAACATTGCCAAGACACTTCATCGTGATCATCGCTCAATCAAGAAGTATGTAGCTGATTCCCAGCACACACGTGTGCATGCTGATAAGGAACAATTGAGGACTCTTTCCAACAGGCAATTGCGTCAGGTTAAAAATGCCTTGTCATAGCAGCAGACTAGTTTTTGAATCTGCTGGTGCCTCCAACGTCCCCCGAACAACAAGATGCAGGGTCCTTCAGAGGTTTGCAGCTGTGCTTAAGCCATCCTGTCGACCACCTCTATCCACTGCACACAAGCATAAACGGCTCCAGTGGGCCAAACGATACATGAAGACTGACTTCCAAACTGTTTTGTTCACCGATGAGTGCCGTGCAACGCTCGATGGTCCAGATGGATGGAGTGGAGGATGGCTGGTTGATGGACAACCCATAAAAACAGGCACCAACAAGGAGGAGGTGGAATAATGTTTTGGGCTGGAATCATGGGGAGAGAGATTGTCGGCCCCTTTAGGATCCCTGAAGGGGTAAAAATGAACTCCATAATCTATGTGGAGTTTCTAAAACAGCACTTCCTGCCATGGTTCAAGAGAAAGAGCCGTGCTTTCCGCAGCAAGATCATTTTCATGATAATGCACCGTCTCATGCTGCAAATAACACATCTGCATCTCTGGCTGCTATGGGCATATAAGAGGACAAACTTATGGTGTGGCCACCATCTTACCCTGACCTCAACCTAATTGAGAACGTCTGGAGCATCATCAAAAGGAGTGTCTATGATGGCGGGAGGCAGTTCACATCTTAGGCTGGTTTCACACTGCAGTCAGATCAGGTCAGATCAGGTCAGGTTTTGTGTGCCAAAACCAGGAGTGACTCCTAGAACAGGTGTCAAACTTTCAATTATACCTGTTCTCTGCAAGTTCCTCTCCTGGTTTTGGAACACAAAACCTGACCTGATCTGACCTGATCTGACCTGATCTGACCACAGTGTGAAACCAGCCTAAGCAACACCTCTGGGAAGGTATTCTGTCCACATGCAAAATAATTGAAGCACAAACCATCCAAAAACTGACAAATTCAATGGACGAGAGGGTTCAGAAGCTTCTTTCGAACAAGGGGTCCTATGTGCAAATGTAACATCACCTAGAATAAAGTTTTGACTTGAAAACTGTTTGATTTCATTTCGTAATAAGCTGATAATGCTTATAATTTCACAATTGACGATTTTTTTGTTCACAATAAAAATAAAAAGGTTGAAAACTCTGCTGTGCATAATAATTTGGAACATGCATTGTGAGTGTTTATTATTTTTAAAAATATACTGTTTTCATAGGCAGTTTGTTCAAAAACATTCCAATTCTACTAGAAAACTAGATGACTGGAAAATAACTATGACTGCAATTCATATAGGGAATTTAGAGAAAATATGAGGAAATATTGTTTGCATAATAATTTGGAACACAGTGTATTAATAAGGTGATGATTATTTGAGAGTTAAACTAATTGCTTATAATAATGATTTACAGTTAATACAAATAAGAATAATACAGAGACCACATAAGGGTACCGTTACACCCCGCAACCGCGGCGAGGAAACTTGCCGGCGATATGTCGCCCTGGCAAATTGCCTCCCAGTTGCGGCGTGTATTTTGGGAGTTTGGCGGCGAAAAAAACCTGTCGCCTGATTCCGATTTCACAGCACTGCTCCAAAATCAGCGGCAATCATGAAAGCGAGATTCCCTGTTTTTGGCGTGTGACCGGGCGATAGTGATGGAATCTGCGTCGCCTATTGATTTCCCGTAGGCGTGCCACAGCGTGCTGGAGTTCGCGCCCCCTCAGCGATGATTGGTGGTGGCTACTGTGTTTCCATTGGCTGTCACTTCACAGGGCGCCATATATGAAGAGCTGTCACTTCAGCACCACACACATCTTCACCTACACAACCATCCACTACATCAGTACAGTTTCGCGCGCATTCAATAGCGTACGCTATGTTGGCCGCGGGTATGGGAAGTTACACTGTGTCCCCTATAGTGCCACACATGACAGCTCAGATGTTGGGCTACACATAGCACATGACTGCCATGGATAACGCACTGCAATCGCCTGGGAATTTGGTGGATACATTACGCTGCTCCCGCTCCGCGTACGGCTACCTTGTTAGCATTCTCAACTTTGGCGGCGCCAGTGTGCGTGGTGATGTCATCATGTTTATTTTCGAAACTCCCTGCCTGGTAGGTGCTTGCCTCTCCCCTGCACATAGGAGTACAGTCATGGCCGCCGCACAGCGTGCTGCCACATGGGGTCTAGCAGAGCTAATGGTGCTCATAGACCTCTATGATCGCCATGACTATTGGTGTCACCAGCGTCACCGGCACTCACGGCTGAGGAAGCGCAGCATACTCAGGCGTGTCCAGTGGGCCCTGCTCCAGAAACTGGGGGTGGAGAGGATCCGCAAGCAGATCCAGAAGAAGATCGCAGACCTGAAGCACAAGTCCCCAGGGCGCATTGTGGACATTCGTGCCCGGATTGCCAGGCTGCGTGGTGAGTATGTGGCAATGCCAAACACACACATGGCAAGCTTCCTACTGCAAACACTACACAAACATCATGTGTTATTGGGTCATGGCACATAGTGTGACATTTAGCAGCAGGTGGACCTGTCACCAATGTGCATATGCATGGTGTACACACTGCTACATTAAGGTGCTGAATACAACCATATCTGTTAGGACTGGCCAAGCCTAGAGTGTGTATTGACCTGTGTGTTGCCCAACATAGCTGTGTAATGGCACCAAAGTAGTGTTGAACATATTCATGCACTTCAAAAGTGCCACATCACATCTGGCTGCACATATGTGCGCAGTCAGACACATAGCATTGCTCAACACATTCATCTCAATTGGACAAAGGGACTACAAGGTGAGTGCTATGTTTCTGACTCCATGGTGGCAACAAGAGATGCTTACTGTCTGCTGTTGTTTTTGGAGCTGTAATTCATCCTCTGTTAAGGCAAGGTTTTTTTTGGTTTAAAATATGTGGTTACTGGTGTTATTTTTGTTATCACAAACAGAGTTGCTTCTAAACATAGTGTTAGTGTAGACAAAATTATTCCCATCTAGCCTTGATGCTGTCATTACATTCATACTCAAACAGTACGTGTTTGCTGTATGTTGTATAGTTCTAATCCGTGTCTTGGCAATATTTCTATTACAGATTCCGAGGACCCCCGCAGAGGAGGTGCAATGGGCCCCAACACCACCTGGGGCCCCACCATCACCACCAATTGCAGGGTCAAGAAGCCTGGCTCCCCCTGCCAGCCCACCATCACCGGCCAGCGCGGACCCGGCACCTCCCGCACCCCCCTGGACACCCCCAACCCCGAGCTTGTGGGCCCATCATCTCCCACACCCCCAGGGACAACACCATCCCCAGACCTGGAGGAGCAACAAAGTCCCAACACCACAGGGACACCACCATCCCAATTTCAGGAGGAACCTGGGACTCCACCCCTCCTGGGCCGATAATATCACCCTCCAAACACCATAGCCTTGGGTCAGAAACCCAACCCCCAGCAACACCCCCACCCACTGCATCTCCACCTCCCGTGGGACACAACATCGGCTGCAGCCTGCAGTGGGTGTTATTGGTGGTAAGTGATGTCAATGGCCTAAAACTCATGGTTTTTTTTTTGTCCCTTCATAAAGAAGATGCAAGGCCTGGTGGTGTTGGTGATATCAGGCCATGCCCAGCTCCACAACCTGGAACCATGGCTTCCTCTCTGCCATGTAAGTGAACAACACACAAATTACGTCAAACACACCCACCCCCTACACATGTCCTGAGTAATGTTGTTTTTTGCCATTACAGGGCTTCCAACCGTCGCTGACATGCTGCAGGCACACCTGGCCCGCTTGCGGGAAATGACTATGCCATCCAGGCAGCCCAGCCCACCATTGGCCCTAATCCCCAATTTCCACACCAATAATGTTGGCATTTGCCCTTTGTTAGTTCTCAGTTCATGTTGGACACGTTTTTAAAGACTGTTGCCATGTTGACACCCTTATTTGTTAGGCCACGTTGGCCTCTTTTCTTATAGTGTCCCACATTGGGAAAGTGGGTAGTGTGTATTGGCTACTCCTAAGCTGACAAAGGCTATTTGTTCGTTTTGGCAATGTTTCAAAAAAAATGGATAGCCTATAATATAATTGTGGCCAGCTAAATCCTGTGTCATCCCTTGTTGCAATCAATCTTCTGGACAAAGTACCTCAAGGTCCGTGCTGCTGCCAGATGGTTACAAAAACATCAGAAACAACTGAATGTCTGCGTAAAAGTGATGACTGGTTTATTTTCCGACGCTTTTCAGAGCCACATACCAAGCTCCTTCTTCAGGGAACATGTTGTTCCCTGAAGAAGGAGCTCAGTATGTGGCTCTGAAATGCGTCGGACAATAAACCAGTCATCACTTTTACCCAGACATTCCATTGTTTCTGGTGTTTCTGTATCCATCTGGCAGCAGCACGGACCTTGAGGTACTTTGTCCGGAAGATTGATTGAAAACTGCAGTAACCTGTGGAAGTACAGTCCCAGCAGCAGCTGCATTTTCTGAGCGATCAAGCTGGTTGTGTGTTACACAACCCCACCAGGTGAGAAATTCTGAGATCACATCATTGATTCTGTCTAAAGAAATAAAACCCTATTGCGCATTCTCAACCTTCTAGATATATCCCTTGTTACAACACACACAGGCTAACTTTTGGGTGGTTACATTTTACCAACAACACTGGGCCACGGTTTTTCAAGAGGTATGTGGTGTCATATGGCAAACATGTCACCATATTGGACCATTACAACCGCCATGCACCCTATATGACATAAATGTCTACTATATGATACCCACAGTACCAAACACACACACACAAACATACTGGTGAACGTGACACAGATGTGGACGTAGTTGTGGGTGAACTAAATTAGGTTTATTTTGACACCATTTTTTAAAATTTTTTACTAAAAAATAAAATTGGCCCAAGCTGGGCATAAACAAAGTCTGTATGCCAATATTGTGCATTGCCTAGTAGCGCTCATCTAGTTCCTCCTCCTCTGCTGGCTCAGACAATGGCTCCTCCCCCTCATATGCATAAACCCACTGGTGGAGGATCCTGCTCTGTGGGGCTGTCTTCGGGGGGGAGGTGGAGTATCACGATTTTGCCTACTCCTCACCATGCATCTTGGGTGTGCAGTGGGCCCAAGGATGATCTTCCGGGGGAATGCCCAAGAGGCCCCCCATCGCAGGGACCCATCTACGCCCGCCTCCAGGACATGAAAGATGGCCCCCTTGGCGATGTCCCGTTGCTCTGGCTCCATGCGCGCAAGCATCTCGTTGGCGACGTGCACGATTCCAAAGCCGGGGGTCCTCTCCCGATCTAAGAGGACCCGTTTTGCCCAGGTACTCAGCTCCGTGTTTGGTGGGGAAGGTGTTCTTTGAAGTTGGATTCCAGAGCTGGGCCCTGTGCCCGGCCCCCACCACTGGTCTCAGGCACTGGCTCTCCCGCAGATGTTGAGGGGAGAGCCTCGCCAGCTGCTGGCTCCTCATCACTGGAGCCAGGCTCCCGAGGAGCCTGAAAATGAAAAAAAAAAACACACCAGCAACATGTTGCTATGTAATTAAAGCTAGTACCACAACCAAAAACCCAACACAACAAAGAGCCAATCTGACCAAGCCAAACACCAAAAACCACAGGAGCAGAGTTTGGAAACTAGAAAAACAAAGAAGTAGACCAGTGCAGTATACTCACCTGAGGCTCCACATTGATATGGCAAGTGACCACACATAACACAACACAATCTGTGATAACAGCCACCACAAAACAGATAGCAAAGAACACTGAAGCAGATTTGTAAACAAAAACCTCAATGGTGCCTTATACATGTGCTGCAAAACCCACATCAGTGGTAAGAACAAGCTGTGTACATAGCTAACAAAAATACAATTACCCACCTCCTGTGCTGGGGCAGGGTCTTGGGCTGCGCCCACAGCTGGTTGGAGGCGGTGCCTGCTGCACTGTGTTCCCCGTGGCCCATGCCTGGCCCAGGGTGAAGGTGAGGAGGTCATAGTACCACAGACGTAGCCTAGGGACCTCCTCAGCTCCAGCCCCAGACCGGGCTTCCGCCCACTTTTTGTGGCTTTTGGTGAACACGGTGTGCAGGTGTTTGATCTTCTCCGCAACCAGTGCCACTAGTTAGTCGTGGGTTGGAGCCGGTTTGCCAGCTCCACCAGTGGTCTGTAGGCTGCAGCCCTTGCTGCCTGGTCGTGATATTCTGGCAGTGACACCCGCCACAGTCATTCGTGTTCCTGGTACATAGTGAGGAGCTGTGTCACAAAATCATGATACCCAGCAATCTGCTGCAAAACAAACATATAATTCTGTCATGCATCAAATACATGGCCATCACAGGTGACACCCTACTCCGTGTGGCCACCCCATGCCAAGCAATACTAATTACATGTGTTCTGGTAGTCAGCTGGGGTATGCAGAATCAGTATTGCCCTTAACATGTGTCCATACATGGGGCATGCAGGCCATGCCTGGTGCTATATGTATTTAGGGCCACTGCAGGGAAATATGGCAAGGTCTGTAGTTGACAAATGGCACACATAGGCTTACAACCTACATTAAAACATGAGATACACACATATTTATGTTTAACCACAGTGCTGTAGTGCACATTGTCCCAGCAAGGATCTCCCGGAACATTATGTGTGCTACAGGACACGGAGTGTAGTTACGATGCATACATGTCGCTAAATACACTGCTACAGGACACTACATGAAGCTGTACATAAGGCGCCCAAACATCTGCCAACATATGGGTCTGCTGCACACAGAAACTAACGTACATGAGTGCAT